>CARXXK010000004.1:49736335-49767908 GCA_949089665.1 Macrosiphum euphorbiae | reverse complement strand
AATTTCTAGGCATTTTTTCAAGTTAAAAAACCACAACTAAAGAACGGCCAAGTGGGCTAAACTGGCAGTGATTTTGAACAGGATCACAGGTGGTCACTACTTCTGACCAAGTTGGCTTAACTAGAGAAAAATATATCACAATCTCTTCCCCTCGGGATAGCGAAAAAATATATTTTGAAGTATCTAAAATGTCTGTCACTAGATTACTGAACTAGGGTTGACTAGACTTACTGACAGTCAATGGTGTATATGAAGAATAAAAGAAAAATATCCACCAGTGGCGTATCCCCCCCCCCCCCCGAAATGTCAGAAAATCTTAAATTATTATTTATAAAATAATATAAAATACATAGGCACTATACGGCAATGCGACATAGTATTACGTTGTTTCCATATTCAAGCAATATCACAAAGACACAAAACGTGTATAACGTCATGTCTGTCAGTATCGATATTATCAATTATCATATTGAATATTCACATTGTTATCATTCTTAAAATAATAACGACTATCACGAGAGCAACTTTACTATCATCGTGTAAACATAACTTAAGTGTAACACTTGTTTTTGTTCAGAATTAAAATGCTAATATTTTTTAAAATTGAAGTCAGTATTTACAAAAACATTGAATCATAAAAAGTTTTTGTTTTTTAATTGAGTTGGCATAATAAACTTGGAGCCTGTAATTATACATTACATTTGCATTTTATTTATTGCCAATATTTTTATCGAGTAGACATCAATTAGAAAAAATATGATGTATAATTTAGTCACATTCTTTGGATATTTGCATCCTTCTTAAAATCTTTAAATTAAATTAAAACTATTATGATTCTACTCCTAATTCTAATAGTAGTCTGGTAGAGTGGAGTATTATTTTCTAGTGCTCATAAAAAACTCTAAAAACATGTTTAAAATATTTTGCATATTTTATTTTATGATTAGGTGTATTATTTATGTTATAATATTATTCAATAATAGTTATCTTATAAACTTCAAATTAATTTTGAAAAATTGTTTAGTTTTTTTGGTGTTTTCTTGTTTTTAGCATATTGCTCATTTTTTTCTTTTGTAAGTGAATATCATTCTTGTTTTTACATACCTAATGCGTTATGATATATTTGGTTAATATTTGACTGTGTATTGAGCAACCAACCTTTGTCAAAAAATTTGTTTATATATTTCTTCAATAAATATAAATTATGTTAGAAAAATAAACAGTGAAAAATGTATATGTAGTTTTCAAA
This sequence comes from Macrosiphum euphorbiae, assembly GCA_949089665.1. Classification (NCBI taxonomy): domain Eukaryota; kingdom Metazoa; phylum Arthropoda; class Insecta; order Hemiptera; family Aphididae; genus Macrosiphum; species Macrosiphum euphorbiae. The sequence goes on along the minus strand of CARXXK010000004.1, from coordinate 49,766,659 downwards.
TTGAAATGCAACATTAAAAACATGATCTTTTACCGGGACAGCTAGTTATATTTATTATATTTAGATATTTTACACTACAATCTAGTACAGTACTTCTCAATTTTTTTTGTCATGAGGCTCCCTAAATTTAATATAAAACTGTCAAGGCCCCCTTAATCAAAATTATTAATTGTTTTTTCTAAATTAGGTATATACTAAAAATACATGTACTATTTCACACAGATAAATTATTAAAATGTATAGTAATTTTATATACTTTTGAAAAATATTAATGATAGTATTAAAATTTAAGTATTTATTCTTTTTCTATAAACGCTTAAAGTCAAAAAATAAAAATAAAAATAAAATAACAACATTTTTTACTAGTGTGCCTGGAAGTTCTAAGTACATTGAACCCTACAATAATCTTAAAAGAAAACATGAACACGTTAATCAATCGGAATCGGAATTTTGTTCTTTAAATAAACATTTTTCATTTTTGAAAATTTATTTTCTGTAGAGTACATTACCATGTTTATATTTAATATTTTTAAAAAGGAGGTGACAAAGTCCCCGTGATAAAAAACAAAATGTTCAACCCCCCATTGAAAATTCCTGAGTACGCCCCTGTGTATGAGCTTCTTAAGATACTATCAATACTTCCTGTTTCAACAGCAACTGCAGTGAGAAGTTTTTCAACATTAAGGAGATTGAAAAATTATCTTCGAAACATCACATCTGAATCACGGCTTGTAGGACTAGCTATGTTATCAATTCATAGAGATGTAGATATTACTGATGATATGGTACTAGATAAATTTTCGAACAGTGGAAAAGCTAGACGACTAAAATTAACAATATGATTAAAATAATAATGTATTGTTTTAAAATTTTAAATATAGTTTTTTTAATCACTTATTTTGCAGTTATTATTTTTTTTTTGTAACTGATCAGCCCCCCCCCCCCAAAAAAAAATTCCTAGATACGCCACTGATATCCACCACAAAGTTAATACATTTCAGTTAATAAATTGTATTATGATTATGCTAGATAATTACCTGTTTGGATAATTTGTGAATACAATTGATTATTGAAGACCTATATCATTTAGCTCAACCAGCTCAAATTTTTAATTTTAACTACGAATAAGTAACCTACATTAATAATTATTATAATTTACTAATATAGTAGTATAATTTAAGTATTAAACTCTAAAATAATAAAATATTCCAATTCAAATATTATAATTCATATTTATAATTTTAGATTCTGAGTGGAACGATGAATGTAGTGATTTTACAATGATGTGTGTTTTTTTTTTTTTGTGTCTGTGTACATAATTAGTAGTCGATTTTTAACTTCAGTATCTTCTTCGATGGGAAAGTGGATCTAGTTGGTACTTTTGGGAGGTAAAAATTTAAAATTCCCAACAGTTTTCAAAAGGGCCTGGAAAAACAAAATAAAAATTAAGGAAAAACTGGAATTTTTACTCAAAAAAAATTACGTTAAAAAATTGACAAAATATGGAAAAATCAAGAAAATTAGCAAATTATTTTGAGTTAAGAATTTGTATAAATTTTTCTTTTTAAATCTTAGATTTTAAAATGTAATACAAGATTCCTTATAAGACTAACTACATTTATCAAAAAAAAAATGTGTATAAGAAAGTCAAATCAAATTTTTAGTCCAGTCAAATTAGGAAAAAGATCGGAAAAAATTCGCCCCCAACTTAATTTTGGTACACACTTAAAATGTACCTTCCCAATTGACATACTAAAAGTCCTGACGCCTAACCCCTGTGCGTATCTCTCCACCCTCCCAAAAAGGGGTGAAATCTACCCTCCCACTATTTTCCTTATAACTCGTTAACCATTGAACTCACGACAAAAAAGTATAGGACCAAAATTAAAGACCGTAAAATTTACTATAAGAATATAATATTGTAATCACTACAATTTAAGCGTGGTAGTTTTAAGTAAACTTTTTTAAATTTTTTTTAAATTTTTTTTTAGCCAAAATGTATAGTTTTAAACTAAAATGCCTATAAGAAAAATGTTAGCCCTTTGTTTTTACATAATATACTTTTTTTAAATTTTTTTTTCTATTCATTACCATAAGATTTAAGGTGGTTGTTATGTACGATGCGGCGGTGTTATATCTGTACGGTTGATAATACGAACCAAGTTCGAACATAATGTAAAAATTCACCGAAAGCTGAATATTGGCATACACCTACTATATACTTCATTAATGATCATACTTAATGTTCTGACGCTTACCCTTCGTGCTTACCCTTCTAACCCCCCCCCCCCGCCTTCAAAAGGGTGGTTTTACAATGCTTTTACTTATAAATCACTATCCTTGGTACTGACGACCAAAATATAGAACTAAAATTAAAGACTATTATATTTACCATAATATTATAATATTTTGCATTCTTAAATGTTTACAAGATAAGTTCAGTTATAAATACAACTTTTATGAAATGTCTTTACAGTTACAATATTATTATTTATTAGATTATTATACTAGTAGGTACTACTTAATTCTAGAATTTTTGCAGAAAAAATTTTAAAAAAAGTTTACTTAAAACTACCACGTTAAAATTGTAGTGATTACAATATTATATTCTTATAGTAAATTTTACGGTCTTTAATTTTGGTCCTATACTTTTTTGTCGTGAGTTCAATGGTTAACGAGTTATAAGAAAAATAGTGGGAGGGTAGATTTCACCCCTTTTGGGGGGGTGGAGAGATACGCACAGGGGTTAGGCGTCAGGACTTTTAGTATGTCAATTGGGAAGGTACATTTTAAGTGTATACCAAAATTCAGTTGGGGGCGAAATTTTTCCGATCTTTGTTGATTTTTGATCTAATTTTACTGGACTATATTTTATGAGAGTTTGAAATTCAAATTTTTACAACATTGGATATTCACTCGATTTCTCATGTAGCGATTTTCTTATTTTGTTGTGATTCAAAAACGAATAACTGTAAATACATGAAAATTTCACTGAATGTTTATTTTATGGATTCTTATACGTGATAAAATTTTCTATGAATATGAATAAAGTTTTATTTGTTGGGCCAAAAAGTGTAAAAATTTAATACAAGGCTCCTGATATATTGTTACAATAGCAGTTGAAAAATATTAAAAATACATTGCCACAATTTTTTTTTTATAAGCATTTAAAGATCGAATTTTGAAAAAATTTATCAAATTTTAAATTGAATAATTATTGTGTAGTTAAAAATGTATAAAATGTTCAACTTTAATATCTAAGGATTGAAAATTTAAAACAAGATTCCACGTAAAGTAGTTAATTCTGTTACCAAAAAATCTAAAAAATACAGAAGGACAGTTTATTTTTATAGTCATTTTAAGTACAAATTTGGAAGAAATTACATCTTAAAAAACCTAGAATAACTATTTTAGTAATTTTGTTGGGATTGTATAATATTATTTGTGGGTACTTGAATCTTTTTAAGTATACTACTATGTATCTATGATAGTATCACGGTTTGTTATTGATGTATAACGCGTTATAAGTACCTAATGGATATTGTGATATGATTAATTTGGAATTTATTATAGGTCAATTTTTTTTAATACCATAGATAAGTATATAATATCTCTTATACCTAGAAGGACATACCGTCTCCGCTCAGAATCGTTTTTCTTATGCAATGATATTATATCATTAAATTCAAATTTAATACCATACATTATACAGTGACCCACTTGTGACCTACTGTACAGCAGAGCACCTTTTTAACAATTTATTTAAACAATTATATTTTATATTATCATTTAGTATTAAAATAACAAGATAATATTTTTATTTTAGTGTAATAAAATAGTAGAAATACAATATATTATGAACAATTTCTGAAATGCTTTTATCTGTTTTTATAAAAAATATAATATGAGCTCTCGATTTTTATTAACTTTACAAAATGTTTTCAAGTTATTTACACCTTGTAATAGAAAACTAAACAAAGGATATTGAATTCAGTCTTCTTAAAAACACTCTTAGAAGAATTTCTAAGCTATCTAAGATGAATGACTTTGACTTGACCCTTTGACTTTTTAGTCTTTTCACAAAATAATAATTTTTTCTTATTATTTTTAACCAATCAATATAGGTATTATATTAATTCCTGTATTGGAATAACCTCCAAAAATGTTTTAAGAGATACTAAATATACTAACAATAATATTTTTCATAACGCTAATATTTTTAAAAATAATGAGTGTCATGGACCACCTGGTACATATATATTATACTATACAATATAGGTACTGGGAATTTTCTTTGTGCTATAGATTATGAAAAATATTTTGTACACAATTTTAGAAATTATGTGCAACAAATAAACCCAAATAATACACAAAATTTATATGGTCAATGTATAACCAAGCTGTACTAATTTAATTTTTAATATTTTCATAATGATTTTTTAATTTTGTATGGTATTTTACGCACATTTGGTTTTGGATACCCAGGTTAGCTATCTAATTAGGTATCATGATTTCTGTTTTTATTTTGAATAACAGTATCTGTTATAATAGTATCTGTCAGTATGTTGATGTTGAAGTAAGGTTTCCGGCTCTTTTTTTTATCATAGCATTGTACATAGATTCTAATTATTAAAGTGGTTTTAAAAACTAAAATAATGTTTTTTAAGTTATAGGTTTTGGTTAAAATTCAGGAATTTATTAATGTTGCAATATATTATAAAAATGTTAACAATTCACAAAATATTTTAAGATATTTATAATAATTTGTAGTGATTATTATTCAGGTCATTATGGAAAAAAGTGTGCTCTAAAAGTTTCATGAAAATGTATTTAAATACCTAGTATATTACGTTAGAGTACCTATACTTTAAACAGATGATTTTTTATTTTTTAATTGTCTCGATAATTTCTAAACACTGAAGAGCACCCACGTAAATGTTTGACAAAATATGTGTTTGACCTAGCTCTGGCCACAATCGTTCTTGAATTCGATGATTCATCGTTGCATTAAAATTTAATATCACAATATAATACCATCTTACGCAGATGAGAGAGAAGTGAGAAGACTAAGACGCGGAAACACGCAGTCGGCGTATCCTGTTTGGTTTTTTTTTTATACTTAACATTTTCGAGAGAAGTATATTTTATATTTTAAATTCAATTTAAGACACTGAATAAACATTATTTCTTGTTTTCGTCTTATGCTCCAATTATTTTATAGAGTCGTTGAAATGACTTATAATTTCGTTTATAATCATTACTTCAGAATTCAATACATTAAGAAAATAAATACATTGAAAAATAGTCTTAACGTTTTTATATTTAAAGTTTGAAAATTTCAGTTTGTGTTAATATTCGTTTTAAACTTTTGTATATGTTTTATTGTAAAATGCAAATAATAATATTGTATTATATTGGTGAAAAATAGATATGCAATTTTAATTCCAATTCCATGACATTTTTGTGTATAATATTTTACAGATTATACAACTTATTATCTTATACTATACTCAGGCATGGTGGTAAGGGGGTGCTAGGGAGGGCTTTAACCCTTCCTAAAAAAGGTCCAGCCCCCTTACCAGCTCTCACATTGAAAAATGTAATGTATTAAAGAACGTCACATGATATTTTTTTAAGAGCTAAATTATTAAATACACCAAGTACAGTATAATATTCTAGGTGGTCCATTAACCATTTAACGCGACACTCATTATTTCTAAAACTATTGGCATTATTGAAAATATTTTTAGAAATAATTTTAAGTCGTTAAAAACTATATATATTGTATACTATTTTTATCTTTATAGTTTTTATTTTTTACTTTTTTTTAATTACAACATGCATGTTCCAAGTTTTTGTGATATATTGACTAATTTTGTAAACATTTGAACTTCAAATGCTTAGTTAAAAAATCGTACCTATGCACCTTTAGTATTTATAACTGTTTTTATAACAGCTTATGAATTAAATTTTCAAGCTTTTTTAGACGGTGAATACCTAACGTTAAACGACTCAATGGATCATATCGTGTACACAATATTTAATTATCACTAGTAAGTACAGCATTATATACTTTAATGTTTAAATTATTGAATACTTAAACAGTTATAAGTACTAGATAATATCAGTTTATCTTCTATGTATTGATTAGATTAAAGGTTTATTAATCATAACAAACTATACAGGACTATACTCAATGTATAATGTTTATGCGTATAGCATATGTATATATTATTTTATTGGACAAACCATATAAACAGGCAAACGATAATTATGCTCAATTGGTTTATTTACGTTCCCTAAGTCTATAAGCAACTCAATTAGAGCAATAAAGAAATGTGGAGTTAAAGATCAAATTAAAATTTTTTTCTTTTTAATTTTTTTAATTCGTACTTAGGTAATTTAATTTTAGTTTATACAGCGGAAAACCATTAGATTTTTATTATCAAACGTAGTAATTATTAATACTATGTATTTACATTTTTACTGTACTAGGTGAAATGCACACTTTTAATATTTTATGATCTGAAAATATATTTTGCTATTGAAATTTTAAAATTATATAATGAATTTAATGATAAAATCGGTAATTTGGAATGCATTCATAATTCAATTTGATCTAAATGATGCGAAATAAAATAAAATAATTTTATTTCAGAATACATGCATATTATATTATCATAGTAAACCTCATTTCCCATGACAAAATAACAAAAATAATAATTAAGTAACAATAAACTGAACAGGAAATATAACTGATCTATTATGAAACCATCAACTGATATTATTATAAAAATAAATTTATAAGTTTAAAAATATATAAAATATCTTTAAAAGTAAACTTCAATAGTAAATAGAAACATTCTATAATGTAAAATGTTTTGTTGTTATTTTTTGTAAGGTGTAATATACAATCTACTGAATACAATATGAATGTTTTTCAAACATTAAATGTTACCAACTTTTCAGAAACTAAAAAGTATCCAGTTCAGATGTTTGTATGTTAGGTTTATATAAGTTACTTCATACAGTTTTTAAATTCACCATACACACCAGAAAAAGTATTAAAACACTTTTCAAATAAACTATAAATAAGTAATAATAGTACAGACCACGTTTGGATTATAGTACAATATAATATTATAATATTAATATGGAATAATCTGCCACAAGTTTTGAGCATAAAAAGCAATTATGCGATGTAAGGTTTTCTGTCTCGAAACCAATTTATAACAGTTTTAATAATTTATTGGGGGGACGAGGTGGCCGAGCCGTCTAACGCGTCGGCTGCGGCGCTGGCAGTTGCGGATTCGATTCTCGACCACCGGTCGGCATTTTTCTCCGGGCAAGTCACGGTGTCCGGAAAACAAGTGCCACCATCCCCCTACTCCATCGCATGGCAGAAACCTACGGGTGCCCCAATAAAAATTCTGCCACCACAAACACACACGTGTAACAAATCTACAGTATCACAGGCTAATGACCTAAGTTGTCGAAGCCTTAACCCTAATAAAAAAAATAAATAAATAAAATAAAATAATTTATTACCTATTAGTTATCTACCACATTGTTTTTATTTACTTATATAGTTGTATCCAATGCTGGCGTGGTATATAGGCAATTTCGGTACATCGGCGTGTAGATGGCTTTTGAATCCAGTGATATTAAAAAACGATACAATAATTATTCTAACATAATACTAATGCATTCGTGATTATATCCAATAAAAACTATACCCTTTAGGAATCACTTGAAACTTATTTTTAGAAAAAAAAAATTTTGTAAATTATATAAATTTAAATTGTGCACTATTTTAAAATCAGTAGAATATCTGATGAACTGTTCATAATTTAAAATAAAAATTTAAAATAATTATATAAACTAAAAATACTAAGAACTGAATTGTATTATATTATGCCTTAATTCGTAGATAACACAAAAATGAACTAATCATATTTATACCTGCGAAACTAAGGCTATTAATTTTAGTAAATTTGATTCTACTTTAAAACTAAAGTAGTCAGTAAGTATAATGTATTATTCAACAAATGTGTAAAAATAACCTTTGTGAGAAAGTCAATTGAAACATATTATGTGCAGTGCTCGAATATGTGGTGATGCGCAGGGGGGCGGAGCTCCTCTACTATTTTTATTTTTTCTTTAAGTACCCCAACTATTTTTTTTTTTTTGTACTTGGACGAGGACATAGGTCAAACTAATGCCCAAAATAATTTTTATTAAAATGTGGAGTGGATCTAAATTGTTGTCTATGATATACCTACGACCTACCTAATATTTTGTTGAACTCCTCTAAGAAATCTAAAATAACTCCACATTGAGGGACATATTTAAGGGGTGATTCAGGAGAGGAATAATCAACCCTGATATATGTTAGGGAGCCAATTATAAAAAATTAAAACGATGTTTTCGAATATGCAATGGGAAATTATAAATTATTAATAAATATATAAATACATTTGTGTAACATTGGTTCTTTTGATTTCTTTTCTGGTGGCACAGCTGCGAGCCTTCCTACTTACAATTAATCAAAATAAATGTTATATTAGGTCACCACACTTACTCATTATACCTATAGTATAGATTGTAAATATATTTTAAAATAATAATAAAAAAAAAGGTGAGCAAGTGGGTGTCGCTTTGCTGTACAGTAGGTTACAAGTGGGTCACTGTATAATGGATGATATTAAATTTGAATTCAACGATATAATATCATTGTATAAGAAAAACGATTCTGAGCGGAAATGGTAGTCTATGGTACTAAACCAAAATTTGACCTATAATAGGTACCTATAATAAATTCCAAATTAATCATATCACAATATCCATTAGGTACTGGTAACGCGTTATACATCAACAAAAACCGTGATACTATCATAGATATATAATAGTACACTTTAGAAGTTTCAAGTACCCACGAATAATATTATTCAATCACAACAAAATAACTAAAATAGTTATTCTAGGTTTTTTAATATGGAATTTCGTCCAAATTTGAATTTCAAATGTCTGTAAGAAATAACTGTGTTCATATATTTTTTAGATTTGTTGGTTACAGTATGAACTATTTATGAGAACCTTTGTTTTAAATTCGCAATCCTTAGCTATAAAAACTGAACATTTTATAATTTATTAATTACAATGATTGATAATTTTCGAGATTTTGATAAATTTTGTCAAAATTCGATCTTTAAATGATTATAAAAAAAAACTGTGCCTATATATTTTTAATATTTTTCAACTGATATTGTAACAATATATCAGGAGCCTTGCATTAAATTTTTACACTTTTTGGCCCAACAGATAAAATTGTATTGATATTTATAGAAAAAATAACTAAAAAAATTGAAAAATGAAAATATCAGTAAACAGCTCAAAAAGAGTCAAAATATTTTCAAAATTTTATGCTGTATAGGATATGCTAATCTGAACATTCGGTGAAATTTTCATGTATCTACAGTTATTCGTTTTTGAATAACAACAAAATAAGGAAATCGCTACATGAGAAATCGAGTGAATATCCAATGTTGTAAAAATTTGAATTTCAAACACTCATAAAAATTTAATTTGACTGTCCGGTAGAGATTTTTTTATTGATAAAGGTAGACAAACTTATGAGTAATCTTGTATTACATTTTTAAATCTTAGATTTAAAAAGAAAAATTTTTACGAATTCTCAACTCAAAATAATTTGCTAATTTTCGTGATTTTTCGATATTTTGTCAATTTTTGAACTTTAAATGCTTATAAAAAAAAACTGTGACTAACGATTTTTAATATTTTTCATCTGCCTTTGAAACAATATACAGTTATTTTTAACTTTTAACTTTTCAAGTTTTTTTAACCAACAAATAAAATTTTATTAATATTTCTAGAAAAAAAACTAAAAAAAAATGAAAAATGAAAATGTCCCTAAACAGTTCAAAATAAATCAAAATATTTTGAAAATGTTATCGTGTATAGAAAATGCAAATATAAACAACCAGTGAAAATTTCATGTATCTACGGTCATTTGTTTTAAAGTTACACCAAAAACCAAATTCAATTTTCTGAAAAATCGATTTTGCGTAAAAATTCCCGTTTTTCCTTAATTTTTCTTTTGTTTTTCTTGGCGCTTTTGAAAAGTACTGGGAATTATAAATTTTGACCTCCCCAATGCACCAACGATATTCACTTTCCAATTGAACAAGATACTGAAGTCGAAAATCGAAGCATTATTTCGACTTCTTATCGTGTACACAGACACAAAAAAAATAAAAAAATAAAAATAAAAACACACATCATTGTAAAATCAATACATTCATCGTTCCACTCAGAATCTAAAAAACATTGGTTCCGAATTTACAACCACGGAATATCTTTTAGGCGAAGTGAATATATTTTTTTTTTAATGATCTCTCTTTTTACTAAAATATACTAAATTGGATATCACAAATCCCTATAATTATACCTTGGGGCATGTATACCATATATTAGTATGCTATAGAAATACTATCTTCATTATTTCATAACAAAATATATATCTAAATAATATTCAACTCTGCAAAAGAGCATTTTCACATCAATTTATTATGAGAATAATAATATAATATAATAATGCAATTCAGTCTTCCCTAGTTTATTATAATATTATACAATTATGTTATGCAAAATTTATAAATATATTTAGTAATTATAAGACAGTCGTTTTTGATTTTGTGTGGATAATAAATATTGTGTAAAAATACTGAATCAGAAAAAATTAATCATAAGCTAATAAGTAGGGGGTCCAAAATGTTGTTGCCTAGAGGCGGCAAAATCTTAAATACGGCCCTGCGGTATGGTTACAGTGACACATAACATAGGAGAGGTTCCATATTATATTATAGATATATGTAACTCTCGTCTCTCGCAAGTATTTTTTTGTCGTAAAATTAGAATAATTTTATTGGAAAATATAATGTAATAACTATTTTATTTCTCCGACGCACATCTAAAAAAACCCTATCTGGTTCGATAAAAACAAGATCGGTACGTTATTGTCATCAACACTCAAAATGTTCCTATAAATAGCGTGCAGAGCATTGTCTACTGATCAGCTTACACAGAAACGCTTACATGGCCATACACTGTTTGGCTGTTCCACTAACGGTTTACTATTAGAGTTTCTCAAGCCTATATCTGTTGCAATTTCGCTTGTTAATTTTTTTTCCTTTAAAATGTTTTCGAACGTCATGTTGGACGTAGGTAAGCTCTAGTCTTGAAACCGTTAAACTTCTTGAAGAGCAGACACGCTAATCCGTCACTGGTTTTTCGTTTGACGGACACGTAAGTTTATTTGATATTATAGAAAATAGAAATACGCTGCAGCAACTTTGGAAGCCATGTGTGTAACGAGTTTATCGACGAATTAACTTCAAACTATTATTATTAACTATTAATTGTGTTTTTTTTTATTGAAGGACGATAATATGTCTTTAACATATTATCTACTGTTGTTGTTGTTTGTTACCAGACTCGCTAGGAACTGCAGTAATATCGGGGTTGACGATCGTATTATATATTATAATCTACTCGGGATTGACGATAACCATGTATATCCGCAAAGCGTGGTAAAGTCAGACTACAGTTCTCAATATGATTGAAAATATATCCCCTGGGGTAATGAGTAATGACGACGGCCAATGAAGGTTTCTTCATGAAGTGTCTCGCTATTTCTCCGTTTGCGCGGATTACCTAAATAAAACCTATAACCGTCACACTCGTGATTGTCAATTTGTTTTTCCTCTTACAGTTTTCAAACGTCATCACGGTCTAAATGAGTGCTTGTACATTAAAGTGTTGGCACTATGCTATGAGAATCTGAGTGAAAAAAATTTTGAGTCGGAAAAGCAGTGAAAAATTACCCTAGTCTAATAAAAACTGAAATGACGCCACTGTACATAATACTGTACGAGTTTAATTTTGATTTGATAATAAGTAGTCATGGGCAGTGCTGGGGTAACGTTATCGCAGCACGGACATGGGAAAATCGCGTTTTTGGTGTACAAAATTTTATTTTGGTTGTACAAAATAAAGTACATAATACATAAATACTGGATAATTTTGATATTCAGTTTCAAACTTGGCAGTGCTAGGGTAACGGATCTGTACGATACCTGTACGTTTTCAGCCACCGTTGTCTGTAATTGAGTGTAAAAATATTACAGGAGGTTACGACAATGTGTCTACAATATACAGTAGAATCATTTGCGCCGAAGTCGTAAGACTTGTGAATATTGATTATTAATCTTATTACTGCATCTATAATAGATCTTAAAACCAATTGTACCTACACACAGTGTCAGCCTGGTCGTGGCCGTTGGGCCTCGAACGCGGCCGGGGCCCCTCCGATTTTTTTAGGGTCTCGTACAAGTTTAATACAATCCATTATTTACCTATCGACCCACTTGTAATCCACTGTACAGCAGATGAAATCCACTTAGCCTCTTTTTTTTTTAATTTGTTTAGCGTGTGCCTGGTTAGTATAGGGAGTATGGACCCCTTAAAGTATTTAGTGATATATTTAACCCATACCCAATTTTTCTTTACAGGGCCCAGATGCTTGTCTATCATTATAGTGTGAGCAGGGCACTATAGATTATGATAGAACAAGTTTCAAGTAATAAATATGAGGAGGTTTTTTTTGGATTTATTGAGCTTAGGTACTGCAAGTTAAGTTAGGTTTTATATCACTCCTTAAAAACATTGGACCCAGACGAGGACACGAGGGCTCCGCTCACCCACCCTGCAGCGGCTCCGCTGTTGGATTCATCGATCATGAAAATGTTGCTTACAAAAATATGTATGATTTATAATACTATACATATCCGACATCCGTATACCTTTATATGTATAATGCATATATAATTAAATAATTTTACAATGATAAAGATTTTACATTTACTTTTGAAAGTTTTCGTGAATAATATTATGTATAGGTACCTACCTATAAATAGCTTATGGATTTGTCTTCAAAGTTAAAATTCTATAGGCATTAGGCAATATAAATATAATTTTGGTTTTCGTAATTTCGTTACTATGTAATTAATAATTATTACTTGTGGCTTGTCGTGGCGCGTTGGCTGCTACCAGTCGCGGAATGCGACTGGGAGTAAGTAACGGCCACAGCTACTAGCTCCCGGATGGGTGACCACCCGGGGTTCATAGTAGTTAAAAACCTTGCCATGCATACACGTGTTTGCTACCTACCGTAACAACCGTAAACAATCGTAAAAAACAACCTACCATACCAACCTTACCCCTCTACCGGTAGTCAGAAAAAAAAGCCACGGAAAAAAAAGCCAAGAAAAAAAAGCCACGGAAAAAAAATCCACGAGAAAAAAAATCCACGGAAAAAAAATCCAAATTTTATAATAATTTTTTTTTAAATGTTTAACATACCGTAGATCGGGGTGACTTTGATAAATTTTGTTAATTTTTTATTGTTGTTTTACTTGTAATTTCTTTAATACTTATGTCACAGATCTAAAAATAGTGTTGTTGCCTCAAGTTTGTTTTTAACAATTTCCTCAAATTGTAATTTAATTTTTTCAACTATTGGTTTTTTTTAAATTATATTTTGAAAATAGCTATCAAAGTTATACCGCCTTCGGGGTAACTTTGAAACCACTATTTTTTTTAATTTTAAATCAATGGAAAGGTTATGAAACCTATCAATCTCGAACCATTTAAAATTTGGTCAAATAGTTTTCGAGATATAATTTAAAATGTATTGTGGGGTTACTTTGATACAGGAATATGGTAAGTAACACTTGTAACACTTGCTAACCTTAACTTCGTTAGTATTTGGTCTATGTGTTATAATATGAGATGTTCCAATTTCAAGAATTTTTGATTTCTCAATATTTGTATAAATGGTCCCTGGACATTTGAGCATGGTTGCTTTACTGCAACGCCACGTAATACGACTTTTACCTGTATGTTTTCGAACGTACATATAACCCTCATAACATAATTTATTATTATTTTTATTAGAATTTATTATTTCCATTGTTACACTAATTACTAATAAAAATTTAAATATTAAAAAATAAGACATATGCTATCTCTGGAGATGGATATGTGACTGAGAGAAATTTATGAAACAATCTAACAAATATAATCTAACTTTACCCAAAAAACGGTTTTAAGGGAATTTCCTTCAGTAAATTTCCAACATGTCACAATTGGACAAAAATAAATTGATACTTTGTGGATAAACTACATATTATCTTGAAATTAATTGATTGATTTATGTCTTACACCTAGTTATTTTTAACGTATCTACTATGTACAGGATGATTTTTTTTTAAATGTAGGTACCTACATGCCGCACTGTTGCAGTATGAACTACAATTAATATTAAGTTATACTATACCTCTATAAACCTTGTTTTACATTTTTTTGATTATTATATACTTTGTACAGGTTGATTTTTTTCAAAAGTACATGTTGCAATATGAACCAATATTAAGTTATATTATTATATAGTATAAAATTTGTATTTAAATATTTTCCCACCAGAAAAGTAGAAGTTAAAAATATTAAATAAGTAAATTTATTAAATTTATAATAAAAATAAAAAAATACACATTGTAAAATCAATATATTCATTACTATTATTTTCGTGGATTTTTTTTCCTTGGATTATTTTTCCCGTGGCTTTTTTTTCCGCGGATTTTTTTTCTTGGCTTTTTTTTCCGTGGCTTTTTTTTCGGTGGCTTTTTTTTCCTACATTCCCCCTCTACCACAGTGCATAACCCCTACAACAGCTAATGGCCTTGGTCACCGGGCTTAAGTTTAATGAAAAAAAAAAATTATTATTTATTATTTTGCAGTTTAAAATATTTCAATAATTTCATAGTTTATTACCTACTTAACGAATGATTCCCCTCGTTACGCTTTGCGTTAATATTATGCGTAGTGATTTTTAAGTACCTATGCTCTCGTCCTATTTTTTACTTAAATTTTTCATATTATATTCAAATTTCTAAATACTCTTGAAGATTTTTGAATACTTGAGATTTTTTATACCATTAAAGAATGATGTTGTTACAATACAAACTTGTTTTTAAAATAGGAATCCTCTTTTTTTACTTTTACAAAGTAAATAAAATAATGTACATTTATAGATACCTACATCTACATTTAAAAAAACATTATCTGCTAAATAATTTTCCGTAAAAAAGGAGTTTCTCATTTGAAAAATAGAAGTTTCCATAGCCACAGGACACTCAAATATTGGTACAAAAAATTTCAGGAATTTGAATATATTGTCTTTAGGTATACGTATACCTACTTAAAATTCTCTAAACCAGAATTTGAATAATTGTATTTTTAAAGGAAAATAGGTAGGTACTGGGCATTTTTTCCCCAAAATGTCAAGTAAATTTTGTATTTCATGATGGGACCCATGATCTATGAGCCTACACAGTACACACTACACGGTAATATTTTATTACGACCACTAGACGTCTGAACATATAGATCCTCGACTATTCGACTTAGTATAATCAACGAAATAAATTATTTAATAAGATAAAATGCTACAGTATAATATTATGTATTTATGTTAATACATTATACATTTCACAAAGCAAAGAATGTAGATATTTTATCTTTACTAACTTACGACTCACCCCCTTTCGTTTTTAAAACTCGATTTAGGTACACTACACACAAATTAGTAGGTAATTGTCTAATATGTAATATAGTAATATGATTAAAAATGCAATAAAATTGCTATAATAAACAAATCGTGAATATATTTTCAAAATTCGAAGGGTTGGTTGACAATTTGGTCTGGCGGCGAAATGTCCTAGATCCCTATGGCCCTATAAATATTTAGTTGTACTATTATGATTTATGTTTTCAATTTTTCTTGAGTTTGGGTAGGTAGTGCACCAGTGTTGTAAAGTATTTGAATCAGGGCAGTCCCTAGGGCAGGGTGAGCAAGCAGGGGCGGACTGGGGAAACTATTCAGCCCGGGAAAACTATATTTTGACCAGCCCTCACCATTTCGTCATCATTAAATGTAAGAATTAAATATGGTACCAAAGTTTTAACAAATGAGGGTTGCATCCTCTACTCATCTTCAATTCTCTCAGGAGACAACTTAAGATTCTCAATGTGTTTAGTATTTTATTTTAATTACATGTAGATACTGCATAGTATAATGTATCATTTTCTGTGGATGAAAAACATAGGTCGTTCTTACTACTTTAAGTTTTAACTTGATATTTCTAAGAGTATCCTTTCTCTCTCTCTCTCTCTCTCTCTCTCTCTCTGATTTTCTCAACCCCACCCTTTCTTATAGTTTCCATTTTAAACAACAAATAGATAAGTAAATATTACAAAACCATCAAACAACGCACTAAAATAAAATGAAAAAAAGTTCAAAAATTCACTTTTTTGAATTAAGAACGTTACATTGAACGTACGGAACTGTACCTTTTAGTTATCAGCTTATAAATACCTATCAAATTATCACAAATTATTTTTTATATTTTATTATTATGTAATTATAATTATATTATATTTTTTATTGTGTACAATTTAATATTAGGTATTAGGTAATATTAAGTGAATATTGGCTGGCTAGAAGTGGATATATTAATCGATTGGTCTAATAAAGCCATATTAAATTATAAATAGGGCATGGTTATAAATACAATAAAAAAAAACAAGAAAAATGCCTTAAAAATACGATTTTATGCACTAGTTACAATATTACAAAGCTTAATAAAATGCCCAGAAAAATTAAAAGCCAATTTAAATGGAGATAAAATAGGTAGAACTTAAATAGGTATAGTCGTTATATTTTGTGTTTCGTTGTATCACTGGTCAATCAGAAACTAACTAATATTTTCAAATAAAAAACTTTGACAGTTATAATTGGCAAGTATTGTTTTGTATACCTAACTGAAGTCATAGGAGTAAACTTAAGATGTAATAAAATAGAAATATTAGTAAAAAAAAATGATTTTTAACACTTTTCTTAAGTTTGGTTTCACGTCTGTCTGTGATCAAATCTTGCGCGCTCGATTTGAGGCACTTTTTGAAGATGAAAAATTCTGAAAATTGGTATAGACCTTGGTCTTGGATGACAATACAATAATCCGTAAAAAAATTTTCTAACTAAAAAGTAGAAAATAAAAAATTAAAAAATTTCTTTTAAAAAACACTTTTCTAAAAAAACAAAAAAATAATGAAAAATTTAAAAGTGTGTGGCGCTCTTATACTTGACATATTATACCACACACTTTTAAATTTTTCATTATTTTTTTGTTTTTTTAGAAAAGTGTTTTTTAAAAGAAATTTTTTAATTTTTTAATTATATTGAACTTATTGAAGGAATTTAAGCAATAGTGTTTATAAAATTATATTTATACTTATAATATTTACCAAAAATTCCTTCAAACCATATAAATGTCATAAAAACATCAAAAAAATGTTCTAAAAATCAATAAAGTTCAAAAAATGCTAAATATAAATTTCATTTTTAAATTATTTTATGTATGAAATACATTTTTTTGATTGGAAAGCAATGTTTAAGAAAATGTAGAAAAAAATGCAATTTATATTTAAATTCACGCTCTAGTTATAAATAATAATTTGTGATTATGCATTGATGCCGAAGGACTGGTCAATCAGCTGAACCGAAATCTAAAATCTTATACACCAAATATAATATAAACAATTTTTCACACTCAACCGTTATTATGATATGAAAATACAAAATATTTATAATTTATATTTATACCTACCTACTGATTTTATTATAAATAAATAATAATAAAAATTATTCTTGAGCAGTGGCCCATCGGGAAAGTTCCTGGTATCCCGCCGGCCCTGTCCGCCCCTGCGAGCAAGGCCCTCGCACCGAGCCCCACGCATTCGCCACAGCTGGACAGGCCCCGCTTTTATAGATACAATAAAAAAGTAAAACTAATGAGAAAAAATAATTAATCATTTATATATTTTTTACATTAATAATTATATTGTAATTTGTACTACCTAAAACAGCTAAGACTACTTATATTAATCAACGTCAAATAAATGTATTGCATTTTAAACGAGTAAATCTAATTAAAATTATAAATATAACTATCGAAGGGCTCTGTCCCAAAAAAAGGCACCAAATAATAATAATATAATATCTATTGGATAAAAAATACTGACGTACTAAAATTTATACTTCACCAAAAACAACTAGGGCCCTAATTATTCATTAAGTGTAAAGTAAATTAATTAAATTATTGACAAATTCAAAAATGTTGTTCCTTTTAAACGTTGACTATCATTATAAGATTGTATATCTATATATTGCTATGTAATGTTTATTAGAATGAAAAATAAATAAAATAAATATTTTTAGTGCATTAATTGATATCTTTAAAACATTAGTCTGTATCTATAGTTGATTTCAGTATTATTGTGGGCAATAATTTTTATTGTGCACCCCCAGAACTAAAAGTATGTGCACGCCTATGTTCTTACCATCCTAACTCAAACAAAAAAAATGTGCTCGGCTGTACAGTAGGTTACAAGTGGGTCACCGTATAATGGATGGTATTAAATTTGAATTCAATGATATAATATCATTGTATAAGAAAAACGATTCTGAGCGGAGACGGTATGTCAGTCTGGGTATAAGACTTATTATATACATATCTATGGTATTAAAAAAAACATTTACCTATAATAAATTCCGAATTAATTATTACTTGTATTGCACTTGAGATTTTTAATAAATATTAATTATAATAGGACTTTCTATGCTTGATAACATTGGTAAAAACCAGTTTTAGATGTCGAACTGTGTTTTTAATGTGCCAGGAGAATAGATACAGTAAGTAAGTACATCCTAAATTAGTTAGGTTACAAGCTTACATTTACAATCAATAAAAGAAAAATTATTAAATAATACACTGATCACATTATAACAAATTTATTTTACAATATTAAGCTTAAACAGCATACTATTTCACTAGTTAATATAAAACACAAATTAATGAATAAATTATTTTTATTCTAAAATAATACATAAATGTGTCTTGTTGGAGATGAAGATTGTTTTCTAATTTACTGCCACAGGAGACTAGAAATAAATATTTTATAAAAATTATTATTAACATTATTAAACATAAAATACAATATTTTGATAACTAATGAAATAAAATATAAAGAAATAATCTAATTAATAATTTTAAAAAATATTACCTTAAAAGTCCAAATGCAGGGCCGCCAACTTCTGGTCCTTTTTGGAAACCTTTAAAATATAATAATAAGTAGGTACCTAAATTATACATTTATTTCTATTATTTTCTGTACCACAGAAATCAACTAACGCAAGTCACAAAAAGCAAATTTTACAGGAGAGACAAATCAAAAAAATTTGTTGCAATGGACTTACAATTGTATGCTTCAAAAATATTATTTTATATTATTTTCCTACGCTTGTCATATGTTTCTATACTCCTATCAGTAGTTTAGGACTTAAGTTAGTATACTTCTTGCTATCTATGCATTTACTGTATATAGGACTTACGTTTTGATACCTTTAAAAAGATCACAAAAAGCATATTCTGATTATATAATTAACTCAAAATTTAAAAAAATTAACTTGTGTTAGTTGACTTCTGTGGTACAGGTTTATTAATGTGATAGGTAGTAACAAACATAATATTAATATATTAATGAAAATATATTATAATATTAAGATAGATAGGAACCCATTAGCCATTTACCTAAGAATAGTAAGCAACTCAAATGTGTTACATCGTTTTGAGAAAAAAAAAAAAAACTACCTATATTTTAACCTTTTTAACTTTAAATCCTATATTTTTATTTTTATTTTTATTCTCCTCAACATTGAATAATATGGGGTACTATAAAACTTAATGAAACATCAAGACAATAGTTGAATCCATATTATAGTTAAAAATGTAATGATTTGTACTATAAAAACAACATACCCATGTATATAACAAATGGAATAAAGGCGATATGGTAAGAAGTTTTTACAAACTCGGTGACTGACTCCATTCGAGATTTTATTCCTGGTTTTAATAATCCCATTTTCGTTTATTTTGAAATATTTCGGATTTTACTATTTTAGTATTTAAAATGTTACTGTAAAAATATAAGCACTAATACCTATTAGAAGCAATGTACAATGAACTATGAAGTTTCAATATTATGATTATTGATTTATGACTTCAAGACTCGATACCGAGTGGTAACCACGATTAAAGATATAATAATATGATGTTCGTTACTATAATATCGTTCGTTACTTCCACTCTTTAACTTGTTAAAGACAAGTGATTAAAAATGATAACAAATTATAACTGATATAACAGATAGTACTATCTTAAACCTTGTATACGACCGACGATCAGTGACGAGTGCCGACTATGCTCATTATGAAATAGCGAAAACTTGAAAAAATTATAAAATTATAATAATATTCAATATACCTATTGTAAATTTTCATTTGATATAGTAACGTCAATATTTGTTTATTACACTTAAAGCTGAAAAGTAAAAACCTATTCTTTTAAAAATGTCTGACGATGAAATGGAAAAATTTGAAATTACCGATTTTGATTTGGACAATGAATTTAATATGAACAGACCCCAAAGACGACTAACTAAAAATCAAGCAATTTACGGTATAATATCCTATTAATTATCTACAGTTATAAGTTATAACTAATAAGTAGCAATAAATATCTAGCGTATGGTTAAAATATTTAATTTAATTTAGTAAATGATTAATGTAAATTAATATTTCTGCCACCGAGAGTATCCGGTATTTAGAGCCTTATAGGTACCTACTAGAAGACAAATACATAAATAATTGTTCAATGAAATTATACGATAAAATTATATAAAAACTGCATTGTTTCTAATATTATTTAGGTATATTACCTATGTATAATTTTTATGTATAAAATTTTTTTCAAACATTGCAACTAAAATTTAAAAAAAATTCTGTTGTAAAATTACGGTATTTCACAGATAAATACCTATAAACCCCATAAAAATTATATTTGTATTAAATTATATATTTATTTTTAGGAATTTGGGCCGATGAAGAAGGTAATGATAGTGACGATGAACCTTCAGGTTTTGGGGGCCGTAGAAACAAAGATAAGAAATATAAACAAAACTACACTGCTCCCGTTTCATTTGTTGCTGGAGGAGTTCAACAGGCTGGCAAAGATAAAAAAGAAATTAAAACTGAAGAAAAAAAGGGCAACGGGTTACACAATTTGGAAGATAATATTTCTGCATCTAGGTTTGATAGATAAACATTAAGTATATATTCATGTTTAATTAATATTTTTATGAACATATTATTACAGTGATGAAGAAAAGCCAGCATTTAGTTTTGATATTGATCAAGAAGTGGCAGGATTACGAAAGAAACGATCTCAAGTAAACTCAAGACTAATAGACAAAGGATTAGGAGATTGGGAAAAACATACAAAAGGAATTGGAGCAAAATTGTTGCTCGGGGTAATTTATAAATATTTTATTTTTAAATCAAAATCCAACTTATCATTTCATATTTTATAGATGGGTTACCAACCAGGTCAGGGTTTAGGAAAAAAACTTCAAGGTATTCTGGCTCCAATTGAAGCAAATTTAAGAAAAGGAAGAGGAGCTATTGGTAATAAATACTTTTTTTTTTTTTTTTTTTTTTTTTTTATAGTTATTGTTTTTTTTTTTATTGAACAAACATAATATATTTACAATCTGTATTTACAAGTGATACAATAAGTAAATGGGATGATAATAAATACTTATAAATTAATATGCGTATTTTAGCCTAACAGTCAATCATCTTATTTTTAGGTGCATATGGTCCGGAATCTAAAACTAAACCAATGAAAATAGAAAAAATAGCAGAGAAATCAAAAGATAACAAAGTACTTGTAAGTGGTTGGAGAAAAGCACGTAAAGCCGAAAAACTTCAATATAATTATAAAACTGCTGAGGAAGTAATTGAAGAAAGCAAACAACCAGGACAAAGAAAACGAGAATTCAAGTACAATTAATGCACTATTAAGTCAACCTAATTATATATTTATATATATTGATATTAATTATTAACAAATCATAATATGTACATCATAAGTTATACAATTATAAAAATTATTTTCATTTTTCAGTGAACTAAGTAGAGTAAAAGTAATTGATATGACTGGTCCAGAACAAAGAATTTTATCTGGATATCATGCTATATCAGGTGTTAAAAAGCCAATAGATCAGTGGGAAATTCGAAAAGATAAAAAATACTCAAATTTTGATCTACCCGAATTATTACACAATCTTAACCTATTAGTTGAAATAGCTGAACAAGTATACAAAATTTCATCATTTCATACGATAATTTATTTTATTTTAATATGATAGAAACATTTAATTTTGTTATTATTATAGAATATTGTTACTAATAATCAAGAACTTTGTGATTCAGAGGATCGGCTTATTGTTATTGAACAAGAATCTAAAAAATTAGGAGAAAATATAAGTGAAAAAAATAATTCAATTGAATCTCTTGAGAAAATGATAGTTATAATGGAATCTATAAATGATGCATTAAAAAAAAAAATGTTGGATAGTAGCCGAGCTATACAACTTTGCACAGAAATGAAAGTATGTTATGCAAATATTATCTTTAAGATGATGCTTAGCTGAGTCTTTTACTGTTTAGGAAAATTACTACCCAGATTATCGGTTGAATGGTGGATCAGTTTTTGCTTTATCAATTTCTCAAATATTGATTAAAGAAATGCTATCTACATGGGACCCATTACAAGATCCAACTATGCCCTTCAAAGAACTCAATAAATGGAAAGAATTATTAACTTTAAATGAGCCATGTGCTGTTGGTTTTCAGTCAAGTGATGAATTTCAAACATTAATTTGGCAAGAATGGGTACCTCAAGTTCAAAAAGCATGCAGGTAATTATAATATTGGTTAAAAAATAAATTATTTTTTTCTCAATATTCTAAACTGGTTAGTGATTAGGGGTCACCAAATGAAGGCCCGCAAAAATTTTTTTTTTCATTTTTTAATGTTCCCTTTCCTTCTTTTTTTGATTAACATGTACATTCAACTTTTATGGCCCCAAAAAACTTCTTGAATTCTTAAAGTGGCCCTCTAAAAATGTTAATTGGTGATCTCACTATTATATTAAAGTCAAAGTTATCTTCTATGATTTATGTAATGTAATGGTTTCTGCATTTTTTATTTAGGCAGTGGAATTGTCGAGATTGTAACAGTATGTTGAAACTTATTGAACAATCATCTGAATTAATACCATCTGACATAATTAATCATGTTCTTGAAAATATGATTTTACCACAAATACAGTTGGAAGTTGAACAATGGGATCCATTGACTGATATTGTACCAATCCATTTGTGGATTCACCCTTGGCTGCCATATTTAAGTGAGTCGAGTTCAATATTAATGATTATCTAGATTAAGAATTTCAAACAAAATTATTATTTAATTTTTAACATAAATAGGTAAACATTTCGAAACAATTGTTTATCCTACACTGAGACAAAAATTAAGTGTAGCATTAAATGCCTGGCATCCATCTGACAACTCTGCTAAGTTGATGCTTCAACCATGGTTAAAGGTTTTCCAGCAAGGCTACATGGACGCTTTTCTAATTAAAAATATTGTTCCTAAATTACAAGCTGCTCTGCATACTTTTGTTATCAACCCACATCATCAACAATTAGGTAACTTTTATCATTTTAAAAATAATCATTGAGATGATGAAATTTTAAAAAATATTTGTTTTTATTTAGACAATTGGAATTGGGTCAATGCATGGTCAGATGTATTACCATTACCCACATTAGTGGAATTGTTAGACCAACATTTTTTTCCAAATTGGCTTAAAACCCTTACTATGTGGATAAATATGAATCCCAACCATGAACAAATAAGTAACTGGTACACAGGATGGAAGTCTTTAATGCCTGCTGTTATTGTTGAACATCCAACTATTAAAGGGAGGTTTCATTCTGCTTTAGATATAATGAGCCGAGCAGTTGGAGGACCTTCTATGCCACAACCACCTCCACCACCTACAATTCACGTAAATAGTTTATATTATTATATAGGCAAACATCAAAAAATTCTTTAGTTATAACTTATTACCAATATAATTTTAAGAATTTTGATATGTAATTACATTATTTATTTTTAGGGTGGTCTTGCTGAAGCTGTACGTACTGCATCACAAATGCCGCATGGCTTTAAAGAATTAGTACAAAAGCGTTGTGAGGAACGGGGTATTTTATGGATGCCTATTTCTGGTCGTTTTAGAGAAGCTAAACAAGTATATAGATGTGGAGCAAGGCTTCAAGCATTTATTGACCGTGGCGTTTTATTTGTATGCCAAGATGGAATAAATTTTGCTCCAATGTCTGTACAATCCATGTTAGAACTATGTGAATAAAATATTATTAATAATATTGTTTATATTAATGATAATTTACTGAAAAAAATATATATTGGTTATTAAGTTAATAAGTATAAAATGTGAAATTATTTAAAGTGACTTATTTAAATAAAAATTTTAGATTTAATATTGATTTTCTATTTTTAATTGCTGGCGGCTGCCTCCAACCCTCTCACAGTTAATCTTTTTCATTTATTTTATACACTTTTAAAATACTGACCACATGGTGTCATTTGAATTATAATAATAAAAATAATAGTTTATTGTCAATATAATATTTTACAAAAAGATAAAATAGACTAAAATAAAACAATTAATGACGCCGCCCCAAAAGCTTAGCATGTGGTGGGTGCAGTAAGTTCAATACAACACAATTATATTACATAAATTATTTAAATATACATATAATATTCTATTATTATTTACGTATTACATAGGTATAAATATAAACAATTCGTATTATAGAGTAATATAATGAAAGGAATACAACTAAAAGTATTTTTTTTTTTTTTTATATAATGTATCATAGTTAAGATTTAGATGTTTTAAAAAAATTGTATAATGATATTTATTTTTATATGATTTTAAATTAATGTTAAGCTTAATACATAAACGAATACCGACATTAAAAACAATTTTTGTACCAAATTCTTTATTGGTTACTGGGATATTCAGATTTGCAGTTTGTTCCATGCGTGTTTGATAGCTATGTGATGGGTAATATTCTTTTAGATCTATGTTAAAAATATAATTAAAGATATTCAATATATACAAGCCATTTAAGTTTTTTACATTTAATGTCTTGTAAAGGCCATCTACATAAAAATCATGCGGTTTTAATAGAATAAATCTCAACAGCGAGTTTAATGTAATAATAAGCGGATTTAAAGCAAACTCAGATGGGTTTCCCCAAACAATTATACCGTAGTTAATAATGGATTGTACTAGTGCTAAATATACTGTACGCAAGATCTTGGTGTTGAGGATATCTTTCAACAATTTGAATTTATAAACCAGCTTTTGTATCATACTAACGACATGATTTATATGTCCAGTCTACCTCAAGTTTCTATCAAAAATCACCCCAAGGTATTTAATTGAGTGAACATGTTCAAGTTTATCACATTTACAAGAATCTAATAACATATAACAATTATATCCAAGGTGCGTGTAGCCAGTATATTAACTACATTATTTGAGGTACCGCTAACCAAAATTAAGGTATCATCAACAAAATTAATTATTTTAGCGTTTAAATTTAGACCAAATAAGCTATTTGTATAAATTATAAAAAATAAAGGTCCTAACACTGTACCTTGTGGGATTCCATAGTTAATTGGTAAAAAGTTACTTAAATTGTTATCCACTCAGCTTGATATCTTCCAACCATAAAAGATGAAAATAGATTAGTGCTTTACCGCAAACACCAGCATATTATTCAAGCTTACTAATTAAAATATTATGGTTTACCGAATCGAATGCTTTTTTCAGATCAAGAAAAATGCCCATTGCTTTATTATTATTATCTAAATTTTCCCTAATATATTTATCTGCTTGGACTAAAGCGTCAATTGTTGATTTTCCTGACTGAAAACCATATTGTTTTTTGAAATAAATTTATTTTTTATTAAAAAATCGTATAAAGGTTTTTTTAAACATTCCCAAATATTTTACTAATATATAGTGAAAGTGAAATAGGTCTATAGTTGTCACAGATTTTCTTATCGCCTATTTTGAATAAAGGAACAATAATACATTTTTCTATACATTTTTCTAGGATCTGTAGAATTATAAAGTACAAAGGAGTTAGGACCCCTTCTGGATCCGTCCTTGCCTCCAACCCTGGTATATATATATATACAGGGTGATTCTTTTATCAAACAACACTTTCAATACTTTTCAAATGATGAGTGTTGTTTAGTAAAAGAATCACCCTGTATATTTATTTTTTGGACTTTTTAAAATACATATGCCTGCGGATACCCACGTTCTCCTCCCGATGTTTTTTCTTTTATCAATCTATTTAATTTTTGTTTTTGGAGACATTTAAATAAAATGGATACCTACTCAAAAAATAACGATTTATAAATAGTAGGTAAGTATCTTTAACACGTTCACTGCGTAGTGCGTACTGACGCCAATTGGCGTCATAAGTATCATTCAGCAACGCGTTTGACGCCATATGGCGTCTAATATACATTTAAAATAAATGGTTTAAAATTCCCTACGCGTGGCTGAATGTTATTTTATTATTATTTAGCGTGGATTAAACGCATGTTTTTAAATATGTATACATACATCGTTATGAGCAGTTTCTTTATATTTTTTTTTTAATTTCTTTTGTTTTTACTTTTATCATACGCACTGGGGGAAAACTGCAAAAAGACATACCTACGCAGTCAACGTGTTAACATAAAAAGTAAATACAATGGTCATAATTTGTTTATTTTATCATTATCAGCGTGTCATTTATTCACATATTAAAAATAAATTGATTTTTTAAATCGTTTATGTTCCCCCCTCCCCAGTTTTTTTAATTTTTAATGTAAAAAAAACTGTGATGGTCACTCTGCTATCAATCAACAACTGAAGTAATTGAAGTCTGGGTCAATTTAATTCCTTTACATTATATATTTCAATATTTGTATATAATACCTAAAGTTATTCTAAAAAACGATACACTATATCAAATACGTCTACTAGAGCTAGAAAAGTAGTGTAGAGTAGACGGTCTACTCTATACAAGTCCTGATTATAAAAAAATTGTCTATTCTTAGCTCTAGTTGACATTTAAATACCAAGTATTTTGGAATAAATATGATGGCATTTTGTACATTTTGTTTTAATTCAAAAAATATTGATTGAATGCTTAGATATTCTTTTATTTGACTGTGCAGTACACACTATTGAAACATACCTACATATTGTGTTTCATACTTATACTCAAACTTATACTAACACTGAATGTGGTTACTTTGCGCACACAACTGCAGGTACCCAAGAGTGTAGAATTCAGTGGTGGAGGTGGTTTTGATTTGTATGCAACCACTTTCAGTCCCTGAACGGAGAATAGAACAGAGTATAACTGTATAAGGGCGATAAGCTAAAATGTTAGGTACTACAGACAATATTGAACACTTCCTTAATGTACCTATTTTGCCTATACAATACGCCGGGTATTCACGAAGTATGTGTAACAATAAATATACAGTAAGGGTACACCCATTAGCCGTAGAGGCACTAGAAAGGGACTTTCCGCCCGGACAAAAAATTTGAATTCAATGATATAATTAAAATTGTATTCGAAAAACGATTCTGAATGAAGACGGTCTGTCGGCCTCTAATATTATTAATTATATTTGATAACATGATTGTGATTGAGGTAATTTATTTTATACTATTATTCATTAGACATTAGTACAACAGTAGGTTAAATTCATTTTTGCCAAAAGAAATATTATTTGAAAATGTCATTGCTTGTGTATAAGATATAATAATATATTCTAAAAGTTTCATATACCTACCCACGAACCGTATTTATTAATTACAACAGAGATAAGGATTAAAGAGGTTTGCCCCCCACAATTATACAAATTTATTTTTATATCTCCCCCTCCCCCCCGTGTCCATGAAACTTTCTCAATTACGCCACTGTTTGACACTTAATAGGTTATATACTTAGCCAAGTATTTATTACTTGTCCGTGGGTACTTGATATTTTCATCAAATGTTTATACTATCATTTTCTAAATATGATAAAATTTTCAAAATATTTTGACTTGTTGAGTTATTTATAGACATTTAAAATTCGAAAGTTTTTTTGTTTTTTATTCTATAAATGTCAACAACATTATATTCGTTGGGTCAAAAAGCTTGAAAATATAATATATAATTTATAAAGTACTCATAATTCTGTATAATAGATAGCAGTTAAAAATATTAAAAATATTAAATACACATAATATTATGTGTATATACCATGTAGGTAATATATTATATTATTATGTGCATAATTCTTAAACATTTATTTTTTTATTTTTGTGTAAATAATTAAATTATACAATCCGTTAATACTATTATAGGTGTCTTGTTATTTACCATTTTAAGGTATATAAAGTACCTATAATTAAGGTACCTTTACAAAGGAGTAGTAAAGTAAAAATTACAAAAAGGAGAAATTACATATGTTATAAACATGTTTGCAATAGCGAATTGCAATAGTGCCTTTGCGAGTATAAAATGGAGGGGTACAAAAGACGTAGGTATAGGTATTGAATATTGATGTTAATATATTTTATCAACAATGCTCATCCTGTGGATAAGAAACAAGTCACAGTAGATCTAAAACTGGTGAACTTCTGAAGTTTAAATCTAATGGCTAATATTGACTACAATTTATATAAATAAAACCAATGTTGATCACTGAGATCAAATGGTTTCACATTATCATTCACGGATCCAGAACAAAGACCTGGGGGTGGGGGCAACAGTTTTTTTATGACATGAATACAGTTATAACAAAATATTATACTTTATTCTTAATTTGAAAATGTTGTCATAATAGTCGTAGGTAGGTATGTGATAAATAAATTATTTATTATTTATTATAATATAAAGCGACAATGTGAAAAGAAGTTTAGATTTTGTTTATTTGTTATTTATAATATATAATATTTATATTTAAAAAGAGTATGTCTGGGGGAGGCCTCCTAGCCCCTCCCCTGGATCCGTCCCTACATATTATCCATTTCAAAGAAAAAGTATAAGATTATGCAAAAAAAATGTTCTTCAATTTATTTATGGTAATGGTTATGAATAATTATATATCTTAAGTGTTAAAGATAAAAGAAGTAAAGAACAGAGTAGATCAACTCCAAAAAAATGATCTTAAGGACATTTATAATAAATTTGGTCCTTCAAGTTACAGAAAAAAGTGGTTATAATCAACATAATCAAAATCGAATATTAAATATTTTAAAAGCTTTAAAGTCATAATTTATAGGTAAGTATACCTACTAACATTAACTTTATTTTTTTTCGATTTATTTACAATAAAATGTTTATTTCAAAGAAAATAGCTTATATATTATGTAAATTTCTAATTATTTCCGGAGCCATTGAATTTGAACAAAATCAATAGGGTTAGGTTACTTTCACTTTTATACATTTTAATTATAGTCAAGTAGGTATTATCATTTATCATCTATAGGTACCTACTGTTTTAATTATTCATTAAAATAGTCTTTTTAGCAGAGATTTGAAAATTATTACCTAAAAAAATACTAGAATACATAGTATTAAAGTAATTTATTGTAACTTAGCAACATATTAAAATATAATAATACATTATATTTTTAACATTTTTTACCAACATTCAAAAAAGTTTATATCAGCAGAAAAAATATCATGGAAAAAATACAAGAATTTGGAAATTTTTAGTACGGTAACCATGTTTTAAGATTTATCTTAAATCATGACGGTAACATAGGACAATAGTGGTACTGTGGTATTAATACCAGCTACTATACCAGCTACTATGGATACAATTTTTATTCATCCGTATTGTTCTGCGGCATGCATTTAGTATGTTAAGGCTTATGACGATGACGTACATTATATCATGATAAAATTACATAGTATGATCACAGAATATTATTCTGTGGTGTGATGGCAATTTGATGATACGCATGTCCATTACCCCGCCGGCCATCAGTACCTAGTTTACCGCTTTTCATTGGTTGTCTTGATTAATTTATGTACAATAATACCACAGAACAATAATGATAAT